>LR989997.1:0-2500 GCA_905147175.2 Nymphalis urticae | reverse complement strand
AGGTTAGGTTAGGTTAGGTTAGGTTAGGTTAGGTTAGGTTAGGTTAGGTTAGGTTAGGTTAGGTTAGGTTAGGTTAGGTTAGGTTAGGTTAGGTTAGGTTAGGTTAGGTTAGGTTAGGTTAGGTTAGGTTAGGTTAGGTTAGGTTAGGTTAGGTTAGGTTAGGTTAGGTTAGGTTAGGTTAGGTTAGGTTAGGTTAGGTTAGGTTAGGTTAGGTTAGGTTAGGTTAGGTTAGGTTAGGTTAGGTTAGGTTAGGTTAGGTTAGGTTAGGTTAGGTTAGGTTAGGTTAGGTTAGGTTAGGTTAGGTTAGGTTAGGTTAGGTTAGGTTAGGTTAGGTTAGGTTAGGTTAGGTTAGGTTAGGTTAGGTTAGGTTAGGTTAGGTTAGGTTAGGTTAGGTTAGGTTAGGTTAGGTTAGGTTAGGTTAGGTTAGGTTAGGTTAGGTTAGGTTAGGTTAGGTTAGGTTAGGTTAGGTTAGGTTAGGTTAGGTTAGGTTAGGTTAGGTTAGGTTAGGTTAGGTTAGGTTAGGTTAGGTTAGGTTAGGTTAGGTTAGGTTAGGTTAGGTTAGGTTAGGTTAGGTTAGGTTAGGTTAGGTTAGGTTAGGTTAGGTTAGGTTAGGTTAGGTTAGGTTAGGTTAGGTTAGGTTAGGTTAGGTTAGGTTAGGTTAGGTTAGGTTAGGTTAGGTTAGGTTAGGTTAGGTTAGGTTAGGTTAGGTTAGGTTAGGTTAGGTTAGGTTAGGTTAGGTTAGGTTAGGTTAGGTTAGGTTAGGTTAGGTTAGGTTAGGTTAGGTTAGGTTAGGTTAGGTTAGGTTAGGTTAGGTTAGGTTAGGTTAGGTTAGGTTAGGTTAGGTTAGGTTAGGTTAGGTTAGGTTAGGTTAGGTTAGGTTAGGTTAGGTTAGGTTAGGTTAGGTTAGGTTAGGTTAGGTTAGGTTAGGTTAGGTTAGGTTAGGTTAGGTTAGGTTAGGTTAGGTTAGGTTAGGTTAGGTTAGGTTAGGTTAGGTTAGGTTAGGTTAGGTTAGGTTAGGTTAGGTTAGGTTAGGTTAGGTTAGGTTAGGTTAGGTTAGGTTAGGTTAGGTTAGGTTAGGTTAGGTTAGGTTAGGTTAGGTTAGGTTAGGTTAGGTTAGGTTAGGTTAGGTTAGGTTAGGTTAGGTTAGGTTAGGTTAGGTTAGGTTAGGTTAGGTTAGGTTAGGTTAGGTTAGGTTAGGTTAGGTTAGGTTAGGTTAGGTTAGGTTAGGTTAGGTTAGGTTAGGTTAGGTTAGGTTAGGTTAGGTTAGGTTAGGTTAGGTTAGGTTAGGTTAGGTTAGGTTAGGTTAGGTTAGGTTAGGTTAGGTTAGGTTAGGTTAGGTTAGGTTAGGTTAGGTTAGGTTAGGTTAGGTTAGGTTAGGTTAGGTTAGGTTAGGTTAGGTTAGGTTAGGTTAGGTTAGGTTAGGTTAGGTTAGGTTAGGTTAGGTTAGGTTAGGTTAGGTTAGGTTAGGTTAGGTTAGGTTAGGTTAGGTTAGGTTAGGTTAGGTTAGGTTAGGTTAGGTTAGGTTAGGTTAGGTTAGGTTAGGTTAGGTTAGGTTAGGTTAGGTTAGGTTAGGTTAGGTTAGGTTAGGTTAGGTTAGGTTAGGTTAGGTTAGGTTAGGTTAGGTTAGGTTAGGTTAGGTTAGGTTAGGTTAGGTTAGGTTAGGTTAGGTTAGGTTAGGTTAGGTTAGGTTAGGTTAGGTTAGGTTAGGTTAGGTTAGGTTAGGTTAGGTTAGGTTAGGTTAGGTTAGGTTAGGTTAGGTTAGGTTAGGTTAGGTTAGGTTAGGTTAGGTTAGGTTAGGTTAGGTTAGGTTAGGTTAGGTTAGGTTAGGTTAGGTTAGGTTAGGTTAGGTTAGGTTAGGTTAGGTTAGGTTAGGTTAGGTTAGGTTAGGTTAGGTTAGGTTAGGTTAGGTTAGGTTAGGTTAGGTTAGGTTAGGTTAGGTTAGGTTAGGTTAGGTTAGGTTAGGTTAGGTTAGGTTAGGTTAGGTTAGGTTAGGTTAGGTTAGGTTAGGTTAGGTTAGGTTAGGTTAGGTTAGGTTAGGTTAGGTTAGGTTAGGTTAGGTTAGGTTAGGTTAGGTTAGGTTAGGTTAGGTTAGGTTAGGTTAGGTTAGGTTAGGTTAGGTTAGGTTAGGTTAGGTTAGGTTAGGTTAGGTTAGGTTAGGTTAGGTTAGGTTAGGTTAGGTTAGGTTAGGTTAGGTTAGGTTAGGTTAGGTTAGGTTAGGTTAGGTTAGGTTAGGTTAGGTTAGGTTAGGTTAGGTTAGGTTAGGTTAGGTTAGGTTAGGTTAGGTTAGGTTAGGTTAGGTTAGGTTAGGTTAGGTTAGGTTAGGTTAGGTTAGGTTAGGTTAGGTTAGGTTAGGTTAGGTTAGGTTAGGTTAGGTTAGGTTAGGTTAGGTTAGGTTAGGTTAGTTAGGTTAGGTTAGGTTAGGTTAGGTTAGGTTAGGTTAGGTTAGGTTAGGTTAGGTTAGGTTAGGTTAGGTTAGGTTAGGTTAGGTTAGGTTAGGTTA